>JAJLVN010000003.1:0-30876 GCA_030570315.1 Pichia sp. NRRL Y-12827
TGGCGTGGGCAGCGGCGGTGGGCGGCGGCGGCGGCGGTGCACGGGCGTCCTGGGCCTGGGGCGGGGCGTCCGGCGCGGAGGGCGTCTGCAGCAGCTGCAGCAGTGAGAGCAGGCGGGCCTTGCGCAGCGTTTGCGGCGACGGCCGGTGCTGCTGCACGTACAGCTGCTGCTGAGCGACGAGGTTGGCGATGTGGTTGTCGAGGGCCGTGGTCGTGGTCGTGGTCGTGGTCGTGGCGGGCGTCGTGGCGGGGGCCATGGGTGGTGTTCTCTTCTTGCTGGGCAGGCACATCCAGAACTGGTGTGGGCTGCTCCGGCGGCCACCACGACCACGACCCCTGCTATGAGCACCGTCCCCACCGCCTCCGCCACCAGCACCACCGCCGGCACCACCGCCAGCACCAGCGTCTACGTGGGCAACGTCGCCCCCGCTGTCGACGAGCCGCTCCTGTGGGAGCTGTTTGCCCAGGTCGCCCCCGTCGCGGGCGTGCGTCTTCCGCGCGACCGGCTCAGCGGGCGGCCCGCGGGCTTTGCCTTTGTCGAGTTTGGCAGCGCGGCCGACGCGTCGTACGCCGGCCGCGTGCTGGACGGCGTCGTGCTCGACGGGCAGCGTCTCCGGGTGCGGGAGCAGCGTACGCAGCGGGAGTAGACAGGCAGGCAGGCAGGCAGGCAGGCAGGCAGGCAGGCAGGCAGGCAGACAGGCAGACGAATTGGTCCCTCCAGGCCCTTCACGGCTCTTTTCCCAGCAGATAGACCCCCAGCACGCCCCCCAGCACATGTCCTCCCCCGCCTCCTCCTCCAGCGCCGCCCTGCAGCAGCTCGACGAAGCCGCCCGCCACGACGTGCTCCAGTACATCCAGGCCGAGTCCGCCAAGGCCAAGATCCAGACCTCGGTCACCCAGTTCACCAGCCTCTGCTTCAGCAAGTGCGTCAACGACGCCCGCTCGCCGTCCGTCGACGCCGGCGAGCAGCAGTGTATGGCCGACTGCCTCAACCGCTTTCTCGACACCAACATCAGGGTGGTGCAGATCCTGCAGTCCATGCAGAAATAGTGTCTGTCTGTGTGTGACCTGTGTATCGTATATAGTGTATAGTGTATAGTGTATAGTACACGGAATATAAACGTCTAACTACCGCTCGTGCATTTCACACAATTCATGTTTTTCCACCCGCGCTTACGTAAGCCCTGCCTGTTGTTGAGGTGTGGAGGGCCCGTATGTCACCTATCTGGCCACAGACAGGATCAACAGCACACGGGAACGCTCTCCATCCAGCTCCAGAACATCGCCGCTCTGCCACTCCCGGCCACCATGGACAAGTCTATCAAAAGAGGTCTCTCGGACCGGATCTACGAAAAACGTAAAGCAACAGCCCTGGAATTGGAAAACATCGTCTCAAACGCAATCAACAATAACGACATCGAGCAAATCAACTCCATCATAAAACAACTTAGAAACGAATTCGCATACAACATCAACGACCCACTCTCGAGATACGGTGGCTTGATCGGTCTTGCTGCCATCTCAATTGCCCTAGGCCCAAACGAACTACCGAAATACCTGAACAATATCATCCACCCCGTCATAGCTTGCTTTGGCGACAATGACCCTAATGTTAGGTATTACGCCTGCGAAGCTTTGTATAATATTACCAAAGTTGCGAAGGGAGAAATCTTGCTCTATTTTAATGAAATTTTCGACATTTTATGTAAATTGGTCGCCGATGTTGAAAATAATGTGAAAAATGCAGCTGATATCTTGGACAGATTGATCAAAGATTTGGTCTGTGATAAATCAACAAACTACATTTCCATTTTAAACAACAACATCATCAACAACAACAACAACAACAACAACAACAATTCAACCACCTTCAACTCTCCTCCAACTCAGAATTATGAAATCCAATCAACCAAGGCTTTCTCATTACCCAAGTTCATACCTTTGTTAAAGGAACGGATTTATGCAACTAATACCTACACTCGTTTATTTATTGTGAGTTGGTTGATCTTACTAGATTCAATACCAGATTTAGAATTGATCTCCTATCTACCCTCATTCTTCGATCCTCTATTATCGTATCTCAAATCACCTTTAAAGGATGTCCGCATTATAACTGAAAATTTCTTAAAGTTACTATTGCAAGAAATTAAGAAAATTAATGAAATCAAGCTGTTGAAAAACTCAAACAACGATAACTACATTTACGGTCAAGACATAATAATTGACTATCCGAAAATAATTGATATTTTGGTTAACAATTTAGAATCCAATGATTCTTTAATTAAATCAATTTGCCTTGATTGGCTTATCAACTTACTATCAATATCTCCCAAATCTTTCATCATACTAATTCCAAAATTATTAATCATCTTATTAAATATCATCTCTTTGAATGATGGTAACAGTAATGATAGTTTACAGCAATACGCTTTACAGTTGAATTCAAATTTAATGTCTTTAGTTTCAAATGATAATAGTCAATTTGAAATTAACTATAACTTACTAATCAACAATCTGTCAATCGAATTATTATCAAATTATCAAAATAACAATAATGGTGATAATGGCAATAGCAATAATAATAATCATAATAATCATAATGATAATAATAATATCAATAATAATAATATCAATAATAATAATAATAATAATAATAATAATATTAATAATAATATCAATAATAACAATAATATCAATAATGAAAACATTATTAATAATAACATCAATGAAAATAAATCGGATTCTTCAATCAATGATATAATAAAATTGAATTCTTTAGATTGGTTAATCATGTTACAAAATAAAAATCCAATCAAATTCATGGATTTTAATGATAATATATTCATAACTTTGTTAAAATCTCTAAATGATTCAAATGAGAAAATTATAAATAAAGTCTTGAATCTATTATCAAGAATCTTAAACCAATCAAATGATAAATATTTCAATAATTTTATAATCGATTTATTAAATTTATTTAAAAATGATTCAAAATTCTTAAATTCAAAATCAGACTTCATCATAAAGAAAATTTGCAAAAATTTAAATTCTGAAAGAGTCTATAAATCTTTATCTAATAATTTATTGAAAATTTTCAATGATGAAATAAATGAAAATAATCTAAATTTTATTTCTATTATAATTCAAATATTAAATAACAACCTCATAATTGCACCTGAATTAATTAACCTGCGCAAAAATCTCATTAATAATTCAATTGACTTGTTTGAAAACTTATTCAAATGTTGGTCCCTCAATTCTCCATCTCTATTATGTCTAACACTATTAACTTCAAATTATGAACTAAGTTATAGAATTATAAATAAAATGGTCAAATATGAAATCAATATAAATATCCTCATCCAATTAGATTTGTTGATTCAGTTACTAGAAACTCCTGTTTTCGCAAAATTAAGATTGGATTTACTAAATCCAATTTCCAATATTTATTTATTTAAATGTTTATATGGTTTATTAATGTTATTACCTCAATCAAACTCTTTTAAAATCTTACAAAATAGATTGAATTCAATTTCTTCAATAATTAACTTACCATTAAATAATGAATCTCAAAAAATGGATAGTAATAATAGTAATACTAACTCAAATACTTCTCTAAATGACCCAATTTTAAATCTCGAATATAACAATAAATTATTGGACTATTTCATTCAGTGTCAAGAAAATATTCAAAATATGAAATTAAATAACATCCACCCAAACATCGATAATAATATTGACAATAAGTATAATGAAATGTTTGAAAATGATTCTCCATTAGACACAAGTTCAATCGCATAATAACACCATTATCCAAATCTTTGATTTCTATAATTTTCTAAATTGTTTCTATATTGCAAACCGTTATTTGATAATTCTTTATTTGAAATTCTACTATTATATAATCCAATTTTTTTCACCTCTTTATTATGTTTACTGATTTCTTGTAATTTCGAAAATCTTTCATTCTCTTGATTCAAAATGGCAATTGTCTGCTCACCTTCACTCAACCTTCTATATTGGCGTGGATTTTGTTTATAATATCTAATCATTGATCTGTGTCCCAAATTATTCCCATTTGGTAATGCCAATTCAACACCACTGGCATCAATAACAGCATCTTCTAAACTATCTTCCTCTTCTTCCTCTTCATATTCATCTTCAAATTCATAAAATCTTTTAAACAAATTCCTCTCTTCCTTCGTCTCATATGGTATACTCGCATGTCCTTTCGCAATTATATGTTGTCTAATACCTAATAATTTCCTACTATGATATCCACATTTGATACATTCTTTATCTAAAACAACAGTATCTGATAATAATCTAATTAACCCTTCTTTATCTTTCAAATGTTTTAAATTTGGTATATATAATCCATGATTTATCAACATATGTTTAATATTGGCATTCAAATCTGAAAATTTCGTATTACAATAAAAACAATCATTCAATTCTAATGGTTCACATTTTTCTTCAAATTCTTCATCATCTGTAGTATCACTAAACATGTCTTCTTCAATATTATCATCAGTCTGATAATCTGTTTCATTCCCATTTTTGGAAATTTCAGATTTAGTATCTTCAAAATCAGATTCATCATATTCACTATGTGATTTCAACGTACCTAATGAAAATGTTGAAATCTCAGAAGCTTCAGATATTGCAGGACTTACTTCCCTATTCGATAAACTATCATGACACTGTTTATTATTCAATCTACCTCTTTGATTTAATAAATCGTACCTTAATGAACGTTTTTTAACTTTCTTATTCTTTTCTTTATCTTCAATAATAAATCCAAAATCATCATATTTGACTCGATCTTTCGAATTCAAAACTTTCAATTGGAAAACTTCATGATCAACAGGCATTAATAATGCAACTCTTCTTTTCAAATTATATCTGTGCCATTCGGTTTTCATATGAATTCTTTGTAATTCAGTTGATGGGAATGCAATTTGACATGATAAACATGTATATTTTGTTGTATTGCTTGTTGAATGTAATGGCAACATCTGACAATGGTTTTAAATGTAATCAATATAGATGATCATAATGATAAACAATTACCTAGTGTCTAAAAATTAAATAATTGGAAAAATTGAAAAAATTGAAAAATAAGAAAAAATTGACAAATAAGAAAAAAAAAAATAAAAAAAAAACTGTACATCTCTCACTTGGACTGGGAGTTCTCTTGTGAACATACGGAGAAGAAAAGTCAAGATTATCTAAAGTTTACAAAATTTTATACGAATATATATTTATTCAGTTGATTAAAATGGAACAGGAAATCCTTGCTTTGGCCATACCCTTTTGAATAACTCCATTCCTATAACATCTTGTGCATTTAATGTACCATCAAATGATGCTTTGAATAAACCATGTGTACCCAATGGTTCTTTAATGAAACCTGACCTACCCATTTTAGAAAACAATGGAACATTCTTATATGCATTAACATCATCTGAATTATGGAACATAAATCTAATTGTAACCATACTTTTGTGAATTTTGAAAACTTCACCTGTAAGAACAACTCTCTTTGCTAAAATTCTACTAAAATCGGTATTTTCAAATGTACCTTGACATAAAATCTCCATCTTATTTCCATTTTCGTCAGTTTTGAAAAATAATGCTGGAGAATTGGTGAATGATGTAGGTACAATTGCGGTTGCCAATGCAACTTGTCCCTTATGTAAAAATCTTTGGAATTTAGCAATATTATTCTTATTTCTTGTTTGTTGTGAAAACAATGGATTAATTGCATATCTACGAAATCCATACTGTACAATCATCGATTCTTTAGATTTAATTGGTTCTTCATATGATTCCCAAGTTTGAATTGAAAAATTACAAACTGATAATTTGTTCTCATTTGGCAATAATCCATAAATTATAAATGGTTTCATTGTTGGATCACTTAATTTGGAAAATAAGTCATTATCAAATTTAATATAAATTCTAACTTCATCACCTGCAACTACATTAGTTGAATGTTTGAATTTTTTCAGTAATTGATTTCTATGAATTTTATAATTTTTGATTCTCAAGTAATCTAACCAATTCTCAGGTCTTGCCTCATCATATTCATCATAGTCCCATAATGAAGATGCAAGTGATTTAACACCCCTGTATTTTGCTAATCTTTTTGTTGCAATTTCATCATAACGTAATTCAATTTCATCAGGGAAATCTAATTCTTCACGTTCCCTTTGTCTGAATTCTTCTAACTGTCTTTCACGTTCTTCGGGTGAGATATCATCAGTTTCCATAACTTCCTCATCTTCTTCTTCACCATTTTCTTGAAATTGTACATTACTACCATCCATAATTTCTTCATCATCATAATCGCCATCTGTATTGCCATTCTTAGTTGATTCTTGTAATCCAACATCAGCAATTAATGCTTCAATTTCTTCATCTTTCATCCATCTTGCTTGATATTCGGACATACCCTTTGGTAGTCTTGTTCTTTTAACAACTGGTGCTTTATTAACTAAATCCCAATCATCGACATCTTTATTATCATCATCATCATCATAATCACTTGAATATGTTTCCTGGTCTTCATCATCCATTGATAAATCATCAATATTTTCATTTTGTTCTTGTAGCTGATTAAGAGATTCCCTCTGAGTTGGTAAAATCGTATCAAGTTCAATAGATTTTGTAGTAATTATTTTTTCAATTTTTTCAATCTGGAAATCACCAAAGCCTGGTAAGTGAATTAAATTATTAACATTAAATCCCGTACCTCTAACAACACCATCAATTGTCAACAAATTTGTTGATTCGTCCAACTGGAATTTATCTAAATTATTGGCTAATAAATAACCTCTTGAATCTCTCCAATTAATACCCCTTGGAATTTTTTGACATAGAGTTCTCAGTAAATTAAGTGACTCTGCATTATTCTCTAGAATGAACAACTTTTCAACATTTGGGAAGAAATGTTTATAATAGGAGAATAATGATTTATAAACATCCAATTGCAAATTTTTCTTTGGGTATGATGAAACTAAGTCTGGTAAAACTGCAAAAGTTGTAGAAATACCTTGACTTTCTACAGCTCTAATAATTTGTTCACCATAGACAGGATCAATCTCTTCAGTTGCTGATAAACCAAAAATAACAAAGTCTGAAACTTTGCAAGCATCTAAAATTGCTAATAAATTATTCATATCAGGTATTATAAACTTCAAAGTTGCTCTGAATTTGTTGATTCGGATCTTGAAAATATTTGCTTTGGCATTAATTATATCATAATCTGTCTCATTTGATAAAATTTGCATAATAATATCATGAATTGATTGGTTTTTAGTTAATGGTAATATAGTTATAATTCTTTCGACTTTATTTGAATTGAATAATGAATTACTTTCTAAAGTTTTGTTTATCTTGTTTTGCTTTAATTGATTCTTAAGATTCTTACGCTCATTTTTAGTTGTGACTCTAAGTGTTTTATTATTTGCTGCAGTTTTCTCGACTTTACCCTTGTTCAATGCTTTAAGAGCTCTTTTCGAAGAATGTGGACTTTTGAAAGCCTTGTTTTGTTTCTTTAATGTGGATCTATGACCTGCCATTATCGATTGGATCTAAAATCGATGAAATATTTATTTAAGTATATAATTTTTTACCTGCCTGTTTAATATATCTGAAAAATTTTGACAACTTAAAAAAAAAAACTAAAAAAAAAAAAGAAAAACACGACCTTCATTTTATAGGTATTCCACCTAGATTGATCTAACGCCCTGCAATACTTGTAATCAATGATTAATACTAATAATATATCTTGATATAAGATTTGCAATAAAGTAGAAATAGATTTGCTATCACACAGTAGTTCTATAAATTAACACGTTAGTATGGCCCACAAACGTTCTCTTGTACAACCACATCTCATCAACCGGTAATATAATTCTGCAATGGTCGATCGACGCAGACATTGATAAGCTTCAAGGCACCACGACTTTACGTAATCAGGTATCTCAAAAAACGGTCATGACAAGTCCGGCCGTTGTATTTTCACGTGCCACTACTCAGGGTTATCAAAGCCCTGTAACACCCTTCCACCACACTTTTTCCAGAACCGCGCCAAAACACAGTCACATTCCAGTATCAGTTTCCGATTCCCAGCTGCCCTCTCTCTCTCTCTCACATTCTCTCAGAGTGAGGAAGACTCTCTCAGTGTAGGGGAGAATGAAAAAATATACACATTAACAAATCTATTAAGGAAAAATCAGGTTTAATATTCAATTTATAAGACTTTTATTGTTTTTATTACCCATCTAACTTGTATGTATAAGAGAGACATCACCAACTGGACTAATAAGAAATTTGAAACTAAGTGATACCAAATAGACTACCGAATAGAAAATATAAGAATAATTATGTGATGAGCATAAGAATTATTGATAAATGTGAAAAATTGTCACTACTGCATAAGATTACATAAATTATACTACCATGTCGTTCCGGGTGACTTCATTTTGAAATATTTAGAAGATATATGATTGATACAACCTGATTCAATGGATTTTTGAAATATTTTTTTATTATTGAAATTTCCAAGCAACAGAAAGATTGTTGAAATGATTCAAATGAAGAAGCACTAATGATGGCTAAAAGAAGAAAAGAAAATTGAAAACAAGAATTATTGTATCTGAACTTTCACTGCTTAAATTATCATTATTTAGTGAAAGTACAACCATAATGACATTCGCCACGTTCAAACAATTTTGATCTCCATTATTGGATAAAGTTTAAATATCACATCAAATCAAGTTTTAAATGTCTTTTCCAATCGAACAAAATACTAACATTCCCTTTCTTTTTTTCACAGATAAATATGGCACACGAAAACGTTTGGTTCTCCCACCCAAGAAACTTCGGTAAAGGTTCAAGACAATGTAGAGTTTGTTCTTCCCACTCTGGTTTAGTCAGAAAGTACGGTATTGACATGTGCAGACAATGTTTCAGAGAAAAGGCTAAGGATATTGGTTTCACCAAATTAAGATAAACAATTTATCTTTAATATTCGTGTACTTCTTTACTCATATTTTAATATATAATTAAATATAATTATGTTATATAAAATTTAGTTAAAACTTATTAATAAAAAAAGAATGTTATTAATAAGACAAGAACACTAAACAATTGTAGAATACTATAAAAAAAAATATGAATACTATTAAAAAATGTAAATACTTGAATATGGAATACATACCTAAATTCATTATTTTTTAGCAATGTTGATGATTTCTTCACTACTAACAACTATCACTTCACCATCTTTTTCAATTGGTTTTAAACTTAATTTTAGAGCACAAGTTGCAACTTCATCTGCATAAACGGGATGGCCAATGAGATTACCAATAAACGTACCTCTTGTCCAACTACCAATAACTCCTGCTACTTTCGTATTAATACCTTTAAAATCTTTACGATCGCCTAATAAAATACCTGGTCTCAAAATAATGGTTCTCTTAAACTTCATGTCAAGTATATCTTGTTCAATTTGACCTTTGGTCTTCATGTATAAAAATGATGAATCTTTATTTGCACCCATTGAAGAAATAATAATTGCTGTATCGAATTTACCTGAATCTTTGGCACTTTTAAAACAATTAACATTTATGTCATGATCAATCTTAACAAAATTTTCAGCAGATCCTGCAACTTTACGTGTAGTTCCAAATGATGAGAAAAATGTAGAGCTAGTTGGAATATTTAAACCCTTAATCAAATCATACCAATCATCTGTATTTGCAACAACAAGTGAATTTAACTTAGCGTCAGTGGTATTTTCAACAGATCTTCTTGTAATTGTAGTTACTTTAGAAACCTGAGGTGATTCGAATGCTCTTGCAAGAAAAGCAGAACCAACTAAACCTGTTGAGCCAATTGCAAAGTACGACATTATGTTTATCTATTTTATGTATGTTTAATAAAACAGAAGAAAAAAAAGAAAAATTAAAGCCATTAAATACTTTAAATACACTTTAATCATCGACTCCGGAGTTAGATTATGAAGACTCCTTAAATGCGCATCTTCATGAAAAAAAAAAAATTTCAATATCTACCAACCGCTCAATCAAACACACCAAATCTATAATAGTAAAGAATGGTAATACTAAATCCACAACTGACACCATTTAAATATCCATATGAACTGGAACTACTATACAAACAATTATTTTTATCAAAATCAAGAGATGATAAACTGAAAGGAATTCAACAAATTAAACTGTATCTTTTAAAAAGTTCAATTCCACATAGTTTGGAAATGACATTATTATTGAATGAATGTATAATTGAAGATGAAAACAAAAATGGAATATCATTAGAAAATTATGAAGAGAATTTTGAAGAAAATGATTCAAATAATGAAAATTTAACAATTAGATTAGGATATGCAATGACAATAATCAAGTTTGTTAATGGTTTATTAGACCCATTTCAACAATCAGTGTACAATATAAGTCTACAGAAATTAGCTCAGGAATTAAACTTGCCTAGTTATTTTGTTGAATTAAGGCATATTAGTACGCATGAAAGCTTACCAAGTTTACAAATGTTAAGATTGATCTGTACGCGGGCATTAAACTGGATTAAAACTGAATATTGGGAAGTTATGTTGAGTGAATATAAAGAAAAAGGTTTGATGGACATTGATGAACAGCATTGGCAACTCAATATTAAAGAAAGCAAAAGAAAGTTGGTTAAGGAATCTAAAAAGTTCAATTTAAAGATAAAAAAATTTGATGAGCTTTTAAAAACTTTTAAGAAATATAAAAAATTAGAGATTCAAGGTAATAAAAACGTAAATGTGAATAAATGGATTATTGAGTTAAATGAATTGATAACTACTGTACCACTCGATTCATTCCTAACATACTTTATTTTCAAAAATAACTTTATTCTACATGGTGAAAAAAACTCAAATCTGAATGATAAACAACTCAATGGTTTACAATTAATGTGGGGTTGTATGATCCAATCATTTCCAACATCAATGATCCTCAAGTTATGGGAAAGATTATTTGATCTTGTCTCTATAGAAACCATAGTTGAAGATTATGACTCAAAAGTTATAAATAATAATATCGAGAACGAAATTAAGATTAATTATTTTTCAAATAATTGTGAAGTAAAACAAGCTAAAAATTGGATAATTTGGATTATCAATAACATTGAAATCAAACAGAATAATGAATTGTTGATTATGATTAATAAGTGTTTGAAAAACAGTGAACTTAGTAAAACATGTTTTCCACTTATTGAAAAGAAATATTCAGATCTGATTATAAAATTTAAACTTGAAAGCAAACTCAAGAATATTAAAAACTTAATGAAGTTTTGGGTTATTGAAAACTCAGATACAAAGAAACGTAAACTTGAAGACATTGATACTGAAGAGAATAATAAAAAAAGATCAAAAGCTAAGTTTTTCGAAAAGCATGAATTTTATAGACCTGTTCCATTTGGATGCCCACCATGATTTGCGTGAAATATATTAGATCTATAAACCATCGAATATGTACAAGTAGAATATATAGATGTATGTAGTGTTATGAAATATGCTTGAGTGTGTTGTAACGAAACTTCTGAAATCACTAGTCTTGCTAATTTAAACTAATGACTAACTACTTATGAATTTTGCTTGGATTTCTTTGCTATTAATAAACATTCAATTTTTTATCGACATACAATTGAACCATACCTTTATGATTAAATCCTTTGCCACTTGTTAAAGTTCCCTTTATAATCCAATCATCAACAAATTTTTTAGACATTTCCACACCATACTGAAAATGAACCAATCCAATAAGCATAAGCATCAATTTATGTCGTTCTGTTTTGACAATTTTTAACGTTCTGAAATTTGTAGATGTTTTGGAAGTTTTTATTTTAGTTAATTTATTCTTTGAATCAAGTATTGAATTAAACTGATTAATGAAATCATGCCTTATTTTTAGCGTATTTATTTGCATTGGATTTATTATATCTATCAATTGTATTGGTTTAAAATCTGATCGATTATTTAACAAGTAATTATACAATCTCAAAACCAACAATGAAGAGCCAATTTCCATCACTTTATTCTGGTTTATAGATACTAGCTGTGAGTCATCATCAATATCAAATGTTAAATTATTATCAAAATACAAACATTTAAATAGCATATGATCACTTAATTTAAATTCTTCTGGTAGTATTTCATTCAGAATGTTTAACCTTGAAGTAAATTTGTGTCGGAATCTTAAATTATGATTGAATTTAAAGGGTATCAAAACTGGCAGTTTTTTCGGTTCTATTTGCGATATTATTGGAAATACATACCTTGAAAAAATGGATATACTTCGTCTCATTGCTAGATGATAACTTGTTGAATAAGGGCAATTGAAAATGAATTGATAGGTTATTTCTTGTGGAAAATGAAAATTAATCATTCATGTTGAAAAGTGAAATTAAAAAAATGATTGAATAAAATCTGTGATAAAAAAAATTTACACTAAACCATCTTGGGTTTGAATTGGCAACAACTGAGCATGGCACCAGCAAAAACAACAAAGAAAGGTTCCGACAAGGATAAACCAAAAGATAAAGATAAAGAACTTAAGCAAAAGCAAAAACCATCCGTTAACAAAGAATTAATAGTAAGACCGTATCCAACTACAGAGTACAAACAGTTTGCAAATGTGGTAATCAACTCTACGACTTTGGAAAATAATGAATTAGTTAATGGTGGGTTTGTCAAATTAACATTTGGATTACGGGAATTAGTTTTACTTGTGGAAGTTAATGATGAAATTGACGATGATGTCGTTTTAATTAACCAATATTATCTTGATTTATATGGTATTGTATTAGGTGAAAGGGCAACTTTAGGTAAATTCAGTGGTCAACTAGAATATGCAAAAAGCATTGAAGTTGAAAGTACCAGATCTATCGCTTCTAGTGATATTATCAATGTTGGTATTGTTTATCCTAAATTAAATTGTGCTACTTGGTATATTAAAAGTATAAATATGGATATTGTCAATGGTTTACAAAATATGAAACTAGTTGATAAGGAAATTGGTGGGTATTTGGTTCATCCAAAGAATACCGAAATTACAATTAAAAAAGTTGAACAGGTACCATCGGTTTTCAAAAAATACCCAATTGGAGAAATTGGTGGTAATGATAAAAGTATTCAACAATTGCAGAAGACAATTAATACAACTCTTGAAAAAATGAAATTATTTGAATTGTATGGTATTTCACCACCCAAAGGTGTTATTATAAATGGAAATTCAGGTGTTGGTAAAAGTATGATGTTACGAAGTTTAAGTTGTGAATTACGTGGATGTCACATTGTTAAAATTGACGGTGGATCGCTCGTTAGTAAATACATGGGTGAAGGTGAAGAAAGACTAGTTGCATATTTTAAGGAAGCTATGAGATTTCAACCTAGTATAGTTCTAGTTGATGAAATTGACCGTGTTTTACCTAACCAATCTAAGGATGATAGTAGTGAAGTTGATGGTAGAATTGTGGGTGTTTTCAACAGAATTATGGATGAATTGGTTGGAAATATTGTTGTTATAGGTGCAACTAATAATTTATTAGGTGTTGATGTTAGTGTTAGACGACCAGGCAGATTTGATGTTGAAATTGAAGTTGGTGTTCCTGATATTGAAGGAAGAGCATCAATTTTGAATAAAATGATGGAAAAAATGAGTCAAGGTGGGAAGAATAGTGTAACTAAAGGAGAAGTTCAATTGGTTGCTGAAAAAACGCATGGTTATGTTGGTGGTGATTTGTTTTGTCTTGTACGTGAAGCAGTTATGCGAGCTGTTGCGAGAGATGGTGATTCGGTTGTTGTTGATGATTTAATAAATGCAATGAACGAAATTCGTCCTAGTGCAATGAGAGAGGTTGTTCTTGAAATGCCTAAGGTTAAATGGAGTGATATCGGGGGTCAGGAAGAATTAAAAAGAAAATTGTATGAAATGGTTGAACTACCATTAAGAGAAAGTGATAAGTTTAAGAAGATGGGTATCAAAGCGCCGAGAGGTGTTCTTCTTTATGGACCTCCTGGTTGTTCCAAAACTATGGCAGCAAAGGCTTTGGCTACTGAGAGTGGTCTTAACTTTTTGGCCATTAAAGGTCCTGAATTATTTGATAAATATGTCGGTGAAAGTGAAAGGAAGATTAGAGCAGTTTTTGCGAAAGCAAGAGCTAGTGCTCCAAGTATTGTCTTTGTTGATGAAATTGACGCAATTGCTGTCGGTAGAGAGGGTAGTGAATCTAGTTCTGTTGGAAAACAAATGTTAAACACTTTGTTAAATGAAATGGATGGTGTTGAAGAATTAGTTGGTGTAATAGTTGTTGGTGCTACTAATAGACCTGCTTCGATTGACAGTGCATTATTAAGACCCGGAAGATTGGACAGGCATGTCTATGTTGGACCACCTGATGACGGGGGTAGGCATGAAATCTTCACCAAAGGTATTTCCAAATTTGGTTGTGAGGAAAGTATTGTTAGTTGGCTGGTTACTGAAACTGAAGGTTTTAGTGGAAGTGAATGTGTTTTGGTTTGTCAAGAAGCTGGTTTGAGAGCAATCAGTGATGGTAGAGACGTTGTTTTCAAAGAGGATTTCCAAAAAGTATTGAAGGAAATGACCAGTGGCATTACTGAAGAAATGTTAGATTATTTCAGAGAATGGGGAAGTAGATAGAAAACCTGTAATGTATAGAAATAAGCCTGTGTATAAACTCATCTTCCTAATCGAGTAGTTTAGAGCTGGAAATTCATGCTAAAGAAGTGAGTGTCGAAAATTTCTAGATTTCCTACAGATTACAGTCTTTTTTGTTATTCTCCAAAAAGTACTACAGACACCAATATGATTAATGGTCACAAAATTCTCAGTGTCTTGGTTTTTGCAGGACTTGGTGTTTATTCTGGTACAAAATTCTTTGAACCACTTATTGTGGAACAATTGAAAAAAGATGGTAATTTGCGACAAGATATACCAATACCTGAATTTGATAGAAACGGTGATAGAATTATTGATGGTGTTGATAAAACTGTTCGAATGGAGGATTTAAAACAAATATTCGAAAGAAAAGAGTAGAGCTTGCAGGGATATCATTTACTTGTATGTAATGTCGTATAATATTATATAGAAATATTTACTGGGAAAAATATAAAAGTGTTTTAGTTTACTGGGGAAGGTGTAAAAGATTTACTGGCGGGAAATATTCTCGCTCACTTCCATGGGAAAGTTTTTTTTCCCATTCCCAGCAGTTGAAAAAAAAAACAATTTCCAGTTTCAAGTTTTAGCATGAAAATAATTTTTTTCACTTCTTATAGTTTTTTTAAAAAATTTTAAAAATCAATAAAACAAGTCTAATTAACCATGGGTAAACTTAAGAAGCGTTCAAGAATTTCTCAGCATCGTCATTCCAACAATCAATTACCATCAAATCCTAAAAAGGAAGCTAATCAAACATCAAAAGCATTAGCATTGATCGATAAACTCAAATCGTCAAATTCTTCAATTAATGAAAAATTAATCACAATTAATAATATCTTAGTTCAATGTAATAATGACAATTCAATCAGAAAGACGTTCCTTAAAAATGATTTAGTCAAAGTTTTGCTTAAAGATATTTTTACTGAAGATCAATTTGATGAATTGTTGGTTTCTGCACTTGATTTAATCAATCATCTTATCATGCATGAAGAAGCTGATTTATCAATCTATCTTTGGAGAAATGGTATTTGGGAAATTTTTCAAACTAACTTTGCCAAGGCATCTAAGTCTTTGGACCATTTAAACGATTCCAATGTTAATCAAATTTCCAAGGATTTGTTAATCTCATATGTTAATAATCTAATTTCAATCATTGATAACTTAGTTATACAGCTCAACTCAAACCTAATTAACACCCAACTTATTCCAAATCTAGTTAGTTCAGGTATTCTGGAAAAGTTATTTCAAATTGTTTCAGTACCTTCAATCACACTTAACATTTTACAGTTTTTCTATGATTTGTCAACAATTTCTACTGATTTTTTGAAAAACCATCTGGTTGATAATTCAGCATTAAATCTTATAAATACTGACTCGTTATCACAAATTTATCTTATTGGTATTAATTTCCAAGTTTTAGAAGTTAATAATGATTTATTGAAAAATTTAAATTCTTTAGTTGCCAAAATCTTTGAAATTCTATCAACACTCAAATTTGACTCATCAGAAAATGAATTTAAAATTATTGACACATCACTCGATTTATTAACTACATTAATTGAAATCAAGGGTTCATTGGAGAAACCAGATTCTGAATTCAATGATCAATGTGTTCAATTAATTTTACCATTTGTTGGTAAATTATTCCAGGTCGATGATCCAAATATTAAAAAATTAGTATGTTTGAATAACTTACTTCTTTACTTAATTACACACAATTTAGTTTCTGATCAATTAGTTACCGATTTGGAAAGTTTGAATACAAAAATTACACATACCACTGAAATGGATTCGATTATTGATTATTTGAACTTTAAAATGAATTTATTAGGAATCGATAATAATAAATTCATGCTAGAGGTAAACAAGGTCAACGAACTAATTGAGTTGGGCACGAAGAAGATTAACTATAAAGATTTAGATTTTACCAATATCGAATTACAAATTCAATTTACTACATCATTACTATTATATCTTACATTGGTTGGTAAGGATATCAATAATATCGACGTCACCAAAAGAATTGTTGAATTTATAGTTCAAAACAATTTAATAATTCCAATTGAATTCTATAAACACCAAGTAGAATCGTCAAATGTGTCTAAATACCATTCCAAATATAATTACTTGGTTGAAGAATCGGTTAATCTATCAATCAACTCCATTTTCGAATTATTTGATGATGATTATTCATATAATAGGGAAATTTACCATGGTGGTAATTTAAACGATATTTTAAGAAATATTATAACAGATTATAAAAAAATTTACAAAAATATTGACAAAAATTTGAATTTCCAATTGAAGAAACAAACGGAAGAATCGATTAATAATTTACAAAGATTTATAGAATATAAAAATTCAGAATTGGAATAAATACTTGTGTATTTTTGACATCTATATAATATAATAATAATACTAATAATAATGGAATCTACTGAACTTGTTCATGGCTTATCACGAAATTTTAAAGCTTGGGCCTTAATCTTTTTTTCATAAGTAGGGGGATCGTTTTGGAAAGTTTTCCATGCTGGTTCTTGAGCTGGAGAATTTGGATTTGGAGTATCTAGTAATTCTTGAACACCTAATAAAATTTGTTTGATACTGATTGCAGGTCTCCAATCTTGTTCTTCATTTAAAATACTTAAACAAACAGTACCACTTGGATAGACGTTTGGGTGATAGAAATCTGCGGGGAATTTAACCTTTGGGGGTTTTGCAGGATAATCTTCCGGGAATGCAATAGTTATAGGATAAGTTGCATTCTCCCATATTGTTCCAGTTTTACCAGGTACACCAGCATTCCAATTATGTAAATCCAGAGACCCATCTGAAGACTTAGTAGGTTTTGCAAAAAATCCAAACGGATGGTCTCTACGCCATTGTTTACGTTCTTGTTGAATTCTCTCTGTTCGTAGGTCTCTGATAGGTTTAGACATGTTTAATGTATTATGTTATGTGGTATTTTGAATTTCTTAAAACAAACTGTTTCATCATATTTCAGAAGCTGTTAAATTTTTTCGGTCCAATTGCCATTTAATTTTTGAAATTTCGTCGCATTTTATTTAGCACATCATAGGCTTCTGGTATTCTATGTTCTACAAATAAACGTGTCATAATACGTGAAATGAGTGACGAATTTGATGACTTGGATGATTACTTGGATGAGTTTGATGAGGAAATTTTATCTCAGGAACCAGGAGCTACAATTCCAAATAAAAAGAAACATATAAAGCCAGAAAACAAGACACACGTAAATTCTGATATTGATCCAGCAATTAGTAAAAGTATAGCAGATTTCATGAATGAGTTGGATCCAAATGGGGATGGTAATGAATTGAACAAACTGCTGAATGAAAAGGGGAAAAACATTGGTGATGTTGGTTTTACATCAACTATAAATGAAACCATAAATAGAATTAAAGAATCATCCGAAAACGTTGATAATGAATCAACTAAGAATATCAATAACGAAGAAGAATTGTTGACTACATTACTAAATAGTCTGGATGTTGGGGATCTTGATGGTGGGCTGGAAGGTATGGATGAACTAAAAGAATTGCTTAACGGAATTGGAGGCGAGGGAGGTGATGAGAATGATAATGGTAATGATGACGAAGGTATTGATAAGGTTTCAAATGTGTTACTAAAAATGTTAAATAAACTTACGAGTAAGGAAATGATGTATGATACCGTCTTGTCGGCAGTTAATAACTATGAAGAATATTTCAAAGATAATAAAGAAGGACCTGACCATGAAAGATATATGAAACAATTCAACCACTTGAGGTCAGTTAAAGAAATATTTGATTCCGCAACTTATGATGAAAATGATTCAAATTCAAGGGATTTGATTGATGATGAAATGGAAAAGTTCAATAATTTGTTACCACCTCCGCCAGGAGTGATACAAGATGACCTTGCAAATATGGGATTAGATGGTGTTAAATGGAATGATAAAGAAGTACCTGAAGATTTAGAAGGATGTGTACAACAATAAGTTATTGTTATGTGTAAACTACTTTTACAACTTGAAACAAATTATTCTACGAAAAATCAAACAAAGAAAGGGAAATTAGTTGAATCGCTTTAAAAAGTTTCAATCAGACATCCATGGAAGGTCTATGGCGGTCACTGGGGTGCCAAGGTCAACAGATTGGGTTCGTGTCAACCTTATCCGACACAACTACCGTGGAAACTGCGAATGTTTATGGTAGCTATTCATCATAAGAAACTAAAAAAAGAATTCAACCAATTGAAATGGAACAAAAAAAAATAAACTCTAAACCTTTAGAGAATAACCAGCAGAAAAGCTTTTATTTAGTCAGAGTGGCATAATTACTGGCAAGTAAAGTTCCTCAGACTGACAACTGTAAAGAAGTCAGAAAGACAAGGGAATAGAAAAAATACCATCCTGCAACAGATAATATATCCTAGTCCAAAACATTTCTATACCATGTCATCATCGTCGAGTAAGAACTGGAAAGAAGTAACTCAGATATCATCACACAAACAGCAACTGCTGGTTGTTAAACAGAGAGATCTTGAGTTTTTTTTTTTACCAGCAGTGTGGGAAATCGCCTTCCTTTTATACTTTGCCGAGGGTTGCAAATTTTTTGTTCGCTCTTTTTTTTTCAGGGTTTCTATATCTCTTTACTATGGATTCAATGTGGTTTTACTAGTTTGTTTACACAATTCTATGACAGATTCATCTACGTGACAATCTCATGAAACCTTCCATCCACAGCACGTTGTTCCTTAATATATTTCAATGTTCTTTGGTAATGGCCCCATGTAATCTTATGTGGACCTTCTAACTTACCTTCTGATTGTGTGATTTCCTTGAAATTGTTACTAATCAACTCAATTAATCCATTCAAATATCTGACATTAATCATTTCGTTTCCATGTATAAAATAATAAATTGATTGGTTTAAAATTTCAACAAATAATTCAATACTAACATTACTATCCATAATTGAATCTGCTATACGTAATGATTTTTGTAAACACTCTAAAACTCTTTTATCATCTTTCTTTAGTGTGATTTGTTTTGCTGAAATCGATTCACCGTCTTCATTAACCGCAACATTTTCATCTTCTTCATCCTTAGTTTCTCCTTTTACTTCCTCTTCATCTCCGTAGTCATCATCTTCTTGAATAATCCACCACAAATGTGATGAACTATATATTGCACGACACTGATCTGTTTTTTTCAATAGTCTACTCCCGTACAATGCAGCTTTTGTGATTAATTTGTTGAAATCTTCCATGTTTGAAAGGATCATCATATCCATCAAATATAATGTATTGATTATATTAATTAAACATTGAAATTGTATTCTAGATTCAATGATTAACTCTTCATAAACTATAAATGTTTCAATAAAGAAATCATAACTTATGTTAGTTAAATTGAATTGATTTGAAATTTCTGCACAATCTAAATTCAACATTAGTGCTTTCACAGGTAATCTGAATTTAATTTTATTAATTAATTGTGAAATTTTGTTAAATATTTTAACTATTTCTTTTTTATTTTCAACATGTTTCATTTGTCTAATCAACTTGATTAAAATTGAAATCAAAGTGGGATAAAATCTTTCAAAATCACCACTACTAACGCTATTTTCACACTCAATTAATAACTTATAATAAATTTCATGATCTTTATTATAAACTAAATGGAATAATTTATTTAGATTTTCATATTTGATTGCCAATTCTAATGAAATCTCATCAATTTCCTTACTTTCATTATCAAAATCAGACTTTTCACCAAATAAATCCTTTTTAGTTTCACTTGTTATCTTTTTGTCTTCCTTAATTAAAATTGATTCATTGATATATTTGAAAATTTTTGTTAATTTCTCTAAATCTGTAATTTGAATTTCATTTTCAATCAATTTATTTATGATGGAAATACAAATTTCATTTCTGATAGATAAATTTTGCAGCTTAAATAATTGAAAATAATTTTCATCATCAAACCTGAAAAAGGTGTCAAAGTTTTCAAAATTTTCAATTGACTGTAAAATAATTTTGAAATCGTTTATGTTTTTATCGTCTTTCATTAATTTGAACTTTTCAATTGAAGTTTTATATATTAAATTTAGATTGTTCAATATTTCATCATCATTTTTACTATTGAATGCTAGTGATAATTTAATAATATCATTCAAAATGATACAATAATTTTTAATATTGAAATTCGAATTTTCCATATTTAGATTCTTAATAAATTCAATAAAATATTGTAGAAAAAAAGCATCATTAAGAACATCATTGTTTCTCCTCTTATAATGTAATAGTCTATCAATTAACGAATTGATTAACAACGTAATATTCACATCACCATTAACCATCAATAACGAGTCTAAGAAAACTTTCAAACTTGAAATTTGGAAATTATCAGGGAATATTTGAATTATGACATCCAATAAATAATTTTGAGCAATTGAATCTTTACACTTTATGATTTGTTCTAATATTTTTGGTAGTATTTCCTTATTATAGAAATCCTTATTAATACAATCTAATTGACTTAAAATAACTAAATTTGAGCCAACTAAAATTTTAAGTTCATTTCTTTCCTCAATCCTTTTATCTCTTTCACTTGAATGACCTTGATATTGCAACCTAACCCATAATTTATTCATTTCAATAAAATTTGAAACAATAAAATTGATAATTTTGTTTAAGTTTTCTTGATTTTCACTAGTTGTATCATTAATTAAATAATTTTTAGTCTTTTGAATCAAGTAATAACGTAAAAATAAACCTCTGATCGGATTTTGAACACCTTTACACATTTCTAACATATCGTTTAAAATTTCATCAATTGGCGCATCTTCTAAACCCATATAAACACTACCAACTGTAATCATTAAATATAATCTTGGTATGATATTACCAGCATATTGAACTAATTCATATAGGTCAATAAGATAATTGTTTTTAGAACCTTTATTATCTTTTAAATAATTAGATAAATAATTCAAACCATCATGAACCAAGATGTATAGCTCATAATATTGTTTTGGATTTAAGTTTGAAGTTCTTATTTCGTTAAGGAAATTTGATGCATGTTTTAATGAATCCATAAACTTATGTTTTGTTTCAAGACATTTACGCATTTGATAAATTTCAGATTTGATCAATGATGTAGAATTATCCAACAATTTCTGTTGTTCATCGGGTGTCAATTGGGCAGGTTTAGACATGACTGTTCAAATAAAAGAATCATTATGAATTATAAATAGTGGCTAATTCAAATTGATTAATCTGCTAAAACACTGTTTCAATATCGAAAAGTGCGAGATAGAAAAATAATGTGCGACAAGAGAATTGTCGTGCTATAACATGTATATTGTGGATGTGTTACAACTTTTGAAGCAGTTATTGAGCCTAAACAACAAATAAAGAAAGTTATTCAAACTGCAGCAATTGTAATCTAAGCCTTTGAATAGCCAAAGATAAACCACAGTAGTTCTATTACTAGTCAAAAAGAAAAATATAGGTATATTCAGCTTTAAAAATATTAAAAAAAAACATCAAGTTTTTTAAAACTTTGTAATTAGCCACATTTTACGTTTCATTGAATATTTGTAATCACATCAAGAAAACATTATATTGTATGAATAACTAATTTTAAATTACGATCAAAGCATAATTTAAGTATTACGAGCTGTATGTTCAACTCAAAATGTGTATATAACTTAAACTTTGATTTAGTTTACGTAAGCATTTCTCCAGAATAATAATATAAACATAGCCTAAACCTTATCAGAAATAGTTTACTAATTCAATTTCCGCAAATTAAAGTTATCACCAAGGTAATATTGTTGGCATTACAGAAAGAGTTGTTTTCTAACAGATTACACTAAGGAAAATGCATTATTATAGGGGACCTGCCGCATCTGGATCATATATCAATAAATCCATGGATTCCGATTATGATTCAAATCCTGATTCATACACATCTATGTGTTCATATGGATACCACAAAGATAATAATATGACTATTGATATTGAAAAATTAGTTCCTTTTCCATATCACCCAAAAAAGCCAAAGAAGATGTCTTCCAAATTGGTGATGTTTTTCACCGATAAGGAACGTTTTACTCAATTCCTGAGGTATAATCTCAAAAAGTTTAATAATAAATGGGGATTTTCAACTATTGTAATAATCATCACCTTCATTATTACAATTAGACAAATATATTCAAGTTCTTACTACTATCCAAATAAAAAATGGTCATATCTTGAAATTGACCCATTCACACGATTATCAAACGAGGAACTGGACATTATTGAAATCAAGTATACAAGTGGACGATTTAATAAATCTCCGAAGTATAGTTTCAATAAGTTTGATTCAAGAATAACACCTGCAGTTTATCTAAATACTGTTTTAGAAAATGTGATCAAAAATAAAAAACAAATAAATGAAGAATTTAAGGTACCGTTTTCTTGGTCAGATTGGGTCAATTTTGATGAAAGATTAAATCCGAGCTCTAAGTATTTAAAAAAATCAAATAATTTACCAATTTTATCATGTGAACAATTTGCAACTGAAATCGGCTTCCCTAACAATAACATATTTCAAAAAGATAAAATAGTAAATTGTGAGAATTTAAGCAGTCCAGATATTGAGCAATTGAAAAACTCGAAGTACCCACATTTCAGAATTACTGGTGTCTTGATACCATATGGTCTAACAATTGATGCAAGAATTGTCCATGGTGCTTCATATTTATATCATAGTCTTCCAACACCTAATAGATTGATATTTGTTGATGATAGTAATAAAGTAGATCTGATCATACCCATTGAAAATAGTGATCAAGTTCCGAAAGGTTCTGTAGTACATAAAATGACTGATAATAATGCAGATCTTCCATCAATTGCTGAATTAATGAGGACAATTCATGAGAATACACAATCTTCACCGCTTAGAAATGAAGACGTTTATAAAGATATTACAAGATTAAGTCACAATCCAGTTGAGGATGATCAAACGATTACCCTTACCGAAGAAGATTTCACTAGTCCAATTAAGATGGAACAAATCAAAGACATGCTCTCAGATGATGATATTGAATCGTTTGACTCAAAGTTATATTCAAATATTCTTGATCAATATAAACGTTATCCATTGGGAGATTTTCCGAAGTATTTTTATGAAGCAGATTCAAATGAAGAAAAGGTTGGTGGTTCTCATTATGACTGGAGATTTTACAATTTCAAAGATTTAAATAATGAGTACAAGAGAATATCCAACTTGAGAAGAATTATCAAAGCATGGTTAAGATTTACAAATAATGAGAATATTCATACATGGTTGGCACACGGAACATTACTAGGTTATTCATTTAACGGATTAATGCTACCATGGGATTTTGATCATGATGTTCAAGTTAGCTCCAAGTCAATGTGGAAATTAGCCAAATATTTTAATCAGTCATTGATAATTGATGCCAGTATTGATGATGAGTTTTCCATAGGGTTTGGTCAGTATTTACTTGATATAAGTAGCAATTTTTACAATAGAAGTAATAGCAATGGATTAAATTCAATTGATGCAAGGTTTATAGACATACATAGTGGAATGTATATTGATATTACTCAACTAAGCGATGTTACTGATAAAGAGAAGAAGTTACAGAAAGATATTGATCAGTTAGATAAGATCCTAGGCGCCGAATACCGTATATTTTTGAAGCAACATCAAACAACACCCGAAATGATAATCCAAGCAGATGATTTGATAAGTTGTAAAAACAACCATTTTTACACAATGAAGGAACTGTCAAAATTTTCAAAAGTGTCTTTTGAAGGTGAAGATGGATACGTCCCTAACTCTTATTTGAACATTTTAGATAGAGAGTTTCCTAGAAGGAGCTCTATTTTGAAATATGAAGGCCACCGGTGGGACTCGAAACTGGGATTGTGGTTGAAAGCGAGAGACTGGCGCAAGTTGCCCGATTGGGAAGGCGTCCAGGTGTTGACTTCGCACGTGAGTGATAAGACACCATATAGGGAAGGTGAAGCATGAACATCTTTAAATAGAAAACGGATATAAAAAAGAGGGGTGTAGCTAGCTTTAACCTTAAATTGTGGTATCTACTTTTCACGTTTTCAATCAATCAACCAACCGCTCAACAATGTCCGTTCCTGAAGAATTTACCGGTTATGCAACTTTCGACCCATCTGAATCTACATGGTCAGATGTTAAAACATATTCATATAAACCCAAGCCATTTGAAGATTTTGATGTTGATATTAGAATTCAAACATGTTCAATTTGTGGATCTGATGCACATGCAGCTAGAAATGGATGGAAGAAGCCAGATGCTGTTTTCCCACTAGTTACAGGCCATGAAATTGTTGGTGAAGTCGTTAGAATTGGTCCTAAAGTTACTGATTTTAAGATTGGTGATAGAGTCGGTGTTGGTGCGCAATCTCAAGCATGTTTACAATGTAAGATGTGTAAGACAAACAATGAAATCTATTGTCCAAAATTAGTCCATACATTTGGTGGTGTGTACCAAAATGAAGATGGTTCAAAGACCAGATCACAAGGTGGTTATGCAAATTACGTTAGAATTCATGAATATTTTGTATTTCATATTCCTGAAGTATTCAAAAATGAAGAAGCAGCACCATTTATGTGTGCCGGTATTACCACATATTCTCCGATTATTAGAAATTTACCATATGACTTAATTCAAAGAGGTATTAAACCAAAAGTTGGTATTGTTGGATTAGGTGGATTAGGAATGATGGCAATTCAATTTTCCAAAGCATTAGGATGTGAAACATATGTTTTTTCAAGAGGTGACTCTAAGAAGGAAGATGCCATTAAGTTAGGATGTGATAAATTTGTTGCTACTGGTAGTTCACCTAATTGGGTTGTTGAAAATGATGTTCAATTTGAACTAGATTTAGTTGTTTGTACTGCCAACAGTGCAGAAAATTTTGACCTTAACTCATATTTAAAAGTTTTGAAGATCAATGGTAAATGGGTATCTGTTGGATTGCCAGAAACTCCATTTACTGTTTCACCTAGAACATTTATGTCAAATGCATGTTTTATGGGTGCCTCACATTTAGGATCACATGTTGAAATGGTTGAAATGTTGAAATTAGCAGTTGAAAAGGGTATTAAACCTTGGGTTGAATGTTTAGAAATGTCTGAAGAAAATTGTAAATTAGGTTTAGAAAAATGTCATAACAATAAATGTAAATATAGAGTTGCAATGGTTAACATAGATAAAGCCTTCAAGACTAATTAGATTGGAAGTAGATTATATAGTCGATATATAATTTTTTTTATAGTGATTGATTAATGAGGAGAGATTTATTTAATTCGTTTAATTCATTTAATTCGTTTAATTCATTTAATTCATGTAAAGATTAGTAAAAATAGAAATACAAAATCCAGAGTACAAAGTAATATAAAATTTTTTTTCCCCCAAGATAGCAATAAGATAAAGTAAATAAAGGTGAAAATAAAGGTGATTGTAATTGTAAGTATAAAGATTCAGATAGATAGGATTCTTTGATTGTGTTTAGTAAAAATTGTAATTTTTTTTTATTTTTTTATTTTTCTTGTAGATATAATATGGTAGATAATAATATATTATCTAATTACACTTCTTCAATATCTTCCAAGATATGGACATTTTTTTCCATGTCAACAGTTAACGCAACAGGTAAATTAGAATCCTTTCTTGATTTTCTAGGTATATTATTAGGAACTGCACTATAATTTGTTTTCGAACCGGTAAATAGTGATTTAATTGATCTAACCAAATTCTTTTTCATTTTAGAAAATCTTGCACCGTGTTTTCTGTTGACATAACAAGTAAGTTTATATTCAAGAAACATGAGGAAAAATGCTAATAAATGACAGAAAACGACAGTTGTTGGAATATGTCTATTCATTAATAACAAGACAGATGCATCATCCTTATGCCATGAAGAACCTTTTGAAATCTTGAAGAACGGGTTTGGTCCATTTTTATAGTCATCAGGCATTAAAACTCTAACAATACCAGTGGGAGGATTACCCCATCTATTATATTGTTTCCAAATAACGGATAGATAAAGAGGGCCTGTTGATAACATGACAGTAATATAAGGAACTAACCAATTTCTTTGATATTTTTTCAATTGATTGATGGCTTTAGTAAAGAATGGATGATTTGGAATTGAACCCATGACATCATTTGAAACCCCAGACGGAAAAGTCTTTCTTAAGAATGCGGGCACGTTTATTAAAGGATCCAAGTTTCTTGCACAACCATCGTCCAAATCGATATAAATACCACCGTAATGAGAAAGAATGAAATATCTAATAACATCTGCTCTTTCGATTGGATATTGATAATTATCAAAAGTTTTCAAAAACCAAGGATAGTTTTCACTAATGAAATCTCTAGCCATTTCATCAGTCCACAAGATATATTTATAGTCTGGGTTAAGGGTTTGACACATTTGAGAACCTTGGACCCAATGCTCTGGAATGTCGGTAGTTTTATAAGTTTGATGAATAATTTTGGGGATTAATTGAGGTTGTGATTTGATGTATTCTTCATTATTTAGTTCATTATCTAAGAAAGCAAATTGATGAGTACCATCCCAAATAAGAGTGATAAGGTCAAAAAGTTCGTAGATCAAGAAAACCGCAAGAACAAGATGGGCATAGATTAAGAATTTTCCTTCAGAATTGATTCTCATGATTCAAGAGATAGGAAAAAGAGGGAAGAGTAATGGTTCTTGGTTTGTTTTGGTTGTTTTTGTCTTATTGTCAAAAGAAGCAATGAGTGATGAGACAGATAGCTAACGAAAGATGTGCAACAAAAAGAGAGGTTGTGCTATTTGAAAAACAGACGTGGTTCCAAACCAAAGAACAGAATACCAGCCACTAGCACTTCTGTTCAAATTGCAAACATACAGAATCAAGCGATTAGCGCTTATTTAAGAGCTGCACGCTGCTAAGCCAGGAAAAACCACCATTCGCAGCGATAACCAGCCGAAAACAATACAACGCGCTTTTTCGAAAAGGAGTGGAGTGAAAAAAAAGAAAAAAGAGAAAAAAAGAGAAAGTGCGCCTTTGATTCTCGGCTTTACGTAAGCAAATAGCCAGACGAAACAAAAAACGCAAAGAGCGGTTACCCGGCCCAAACAGAGGCGCCTGGCGTTCATCCTGCGTCGACACACCCGAAGACCGCACAGGAGCAAAACCACCCTGACACCGCACACAAATGCTTTTGTGCCCCGTCTATAGTTTCCCTATTTTTCACCTCGTCTCAATGTAGTAATAATAGAATTAAATTTGATGTATTTCCAAATTAATGCACATCTGAAATATCCAGATACGTATCCGACAGACACAAACACACACAAAGATACATTTTGGTGAGGTAACAGATCTAACACTAAACAATCAGCATCTCCAGCATTTCCACCACTCTTTTTTTACAATGGCTTCTCAAATATCTTATGCTAATGCTGCTGCTTTAACAAAAGACAACTCTTCTGATTCAGTTACTAATCATATTGATAATATAGCTGATCAAATTGATCACACTGCTACTACCACTACATCAGTTACAGAGCCAAATCTAGTTGAAAAATCCAGCTCGATTACTTCTGATGAAACATCAGGCTCCAACGTATCTAAAAATTCCAACTCTTTATCAACACCAGCATCAAACACATTAGCTCCTGCCCCATTACCAGCTTCTAACCCATGGGGTCAAATTAACTCAAATGTTACAAATGCATCTGCTATAATAGATCATACTATAACCAACCAACAACAACAACAACAACAACCCTCTTCCTCTTCATCAGCATTTGTCACATCTTCATCAAATTCGAAATGGATCCCTTTTAAAGGTGCAAATATTATCATTTCTGACTCACCTGCACATTCAAATTCAAATTCTAACAATGCAGGTTCTAAAAAGAACAAGACGAAGAAATCAAAGAAGAGAGATTCAAAGAAAAGTTCAAGTTTTTCAACCAAATCAAATAACAGCAGTAGCATTAAAAACAATACCAAAAAATCAGCACAAAATATCGACCCTAAGAAATCATCATCATCTAGTAACATAACAAAGGAAACAACTGCATCCACCGAATCCACCGAATCCACCGAATCCACCGAATCCAACTCAACTATACAATCAAGTGATCAAACTGAAGTATTAAAAGATTTAAAACCAAACCATTCCAAAAATATAACAAACAACAACAACAACAACAATAATAATAATAGTAATAATAACAGAAGGTTTAGATATAATAACCAAAATCAACAACAATTACAACAACAACATAAATATATTAATAGACAATACAACAACAACTACCACCATCCACAACAGCAGCAACAATTTCAATATTATCCAGGTTATATGAATACCAACTACAATACCTACAATCCAAGGTATCAACAAAATAAAAACAATACTAAGAATAACAATAAACAATATAATAATTTTTTGAGATTCAGTGATAATTCAAATTGTCAGATAAATTGGATTACACCAGAAAATCGTTTAATTGCTGTAAAATCAGTTGCATTACAATTGGATTATTATTTTGATATTTCTAATTTATTAAAGGATATGTATTTAAGAAAACATATGAATTCAAAAGGTTGGGTTAACCTTGATTTCATTTCTAATTTCTTCAGGATAAAATCTTTAAGTTGTGGTGATTTATCAATTATCAAAGATTCTCTAAATTATTCAAACAACATTGAATTTGGCTACATTGACGTTAAAGCCGAACCTAATGATGATGATTCTTCAAGTTTAATTCAAAAAGTTAAAATTCGTACTTTAAAGAACCCATTGAATTGGGTCTTGCCTCAAAATGACCGTGAAAATTCAGGTTTGGATGAATCAATCCCATCTGAAATTCAAGAAAAAGTGGAAATCAAAACTGGTGAACATGTTGAAACTTTTGAAACTACTGCACCTGCTGAAACTTCTGAGACCGTTGAATCTAATGAAAATTAATATTTCTAAATATAATTTCCATTCATCCAATTTATCACTTCTATTTCCCATGTTTTATTATTATCAATTTTATAAAAGACTTCAATTCTTTTTTTAAAATGTTTTTTTAATCATTCCTTTTTTTTTTCCAATTTTTTTTTTTCAAGAGAAATCCCACTTATATTTCCTAATCAATGAATGTAAAAGTTTATCTTTTTTTTTTTTTAATTCCCTTAATCAATTTTATATAATCTCATCTATAAGTCATGTCATTTAGTTATTACTTCATACATAATATAAAACATAACAAAGTAACGTTTCCTATTTTTATTTTTATTTCCTCATTGGGAACAAGAGAGTGTCAAATTCATGTCATCAATCAATTAACTTAGCGATTTTCTTTTTAAATGTTATACCAAATAATGGCGTACGTATGCAATGTGAGTTGGTCCGTTCATCGCCCTTGCTAATAAATCTTGAAAGATATTTACAACAAGATACAATTGAATTTTATATATTGATCAAAGCAATTTTATATTTTCTCCATAATGACTCATGAATTCAATTCAGTCCAGTGGGATAATAAACAATCCGATTTTTATTTAGAAAATAACGGTCATATTGAAGATGATGGTGATAGTAATACAAATATTGAATCAATTAAAGACAATTACAATGAGGATGAACTTGGCGAGAATGATGACCCTAGTGTATCACAATCTTTGATTATCAAGCCTGATAATGAAGATGCAAGTGAATCCAACAAAAGCCACATTCAGTTGCCTGATGTTATTGATAAGGTTGATGATAACGATAATATTAATGAAAATGAAAACACGGATGATCACTTTAATGATATAGCTGGTGATACGAATGGTGATGAAAACACAGGTGAAATTAAGAGTAACAACTTAGATACCACTAAAGTAAAAGATGAACCTGTATATCATAGTATCCCTCATGTTGATAATAATTTAGACGGGAGTGGATTAATTACGCAAACAATGATTTTAGGTTCACAAAAAGAAGAATACCCCATTTTTAGCAATGCTCGCAGTGAGACAGAAAAGGACAAAGAAGAAGAAGAAGAAGAAGAAGAAGAAGAAGAAGTAA